>OX031016.1:21492612-21542612 GCA_943736025.1 Tenthredo mesomela | reverse complement strand
CGGTCTCTTTACTCTGTTCTATAATACTGCAGCCACTCGACGAGACGGATACCATAACGTGCGTCTATAATTCTTTCTGTGTGGTCGCGATCTGAAACAAACAAAAAAAATGAAAAAAAAAAAAATGAAAAAAAAAAAATGAAAATCTTTAGCTAAATTTGAAATTTGTCGAATTGCGACGATTCTTTTTTTCATTCATTCATTGTTTTTGAAAAATTCAACATATTCCTTTTTTTTTTTTTTTTTTTCTTCTTTTTCTTTTTCTACAGTCATTTTATATTTCACCGACGAAAAATTGAATATCAGGGTATGATATTATTATTCATCAATTTCTGTTTGATTGATACATTTTTGGGAAAGTACAAAAAAAAAAAAAAAAAAAAAAAAAAAGAAGAAAAAAAAAATCGGAGCAAAAATTTTGTCGACATTATTTCCAAGTACTATAATGTTTGTTATATATAATATAATAATGATTGCAAGCTCAAGATATATATTCGATTGAAATATTCATTTCAGAAGTGTAAAAAAAAATTTTATCTTTATTTTGATTGGAAGTTAGATACAAAAGTAAAAGAGAGAGAAACTCTCGTTGAAATAATAAGAAATATACATATATGCTTGTATAGATTAATTAGCTGATTGTATACGATTTTTAATTATTGATATTATTTGATATAATATTGAGAATCGTAAGAATTGTTTTTTTTTTTTTTTTTTTTTTTTTTTTTTTTTTTTTTTTTCAAAATTCACACCACTATATATATATATAATGTGTTGTAGGAAGCTGAGAATCACGATATATTTTAGAAATTTATTAAATTAATAACAAACAGTCAGAGTTTATATTTAATATATTTATAACACCCGGATAATATGTAGACCGTATAAAGAATTGTAATTTTGAGCCTAATAGTCCTGTATATGATGATATATATTGAAAAGGCACTATGGCGTTGTACCAGATAAGTAAAGTATAAGAACGAACTGGATTACCGTATCACGGTTTTGGTAACACACGAACGTATATAAATATAAGTGATGTAGTCTACGTACGACGACGCGTGACTTGGTTACGTTAGTAAATTGCTTATAAAGTTACCATAGGTTATATAGTTACTCCTCCTGTACACAGAAAGAAAGATTGACTTGATTCAAGATAATTTTGCGGTCCAAAAATGAAGACCAAAATTTTGATTTGATCCGAGAAAATTTCGGTCTTCATTTTTTGGACCCCCAAAAATTATCTTGAATCAAGAATAATTTTCTTGGCTCAAGTTAATCTTTTTTTTTTCTGTGTATATCTATCCAGCTTAAGGATTTTATCTTAACTGTAAATTTTTATTCTCTTAGGCGAAACACATACGAAATTAAAATTTTATAATTGAAAAAATAAATAAATAAATAATTGACTACCTAAACTACATATTTTTTTGGCGAAGGCTGGGTTGAAGTTCCGAAAGTTCAAGATTCCGAATTCGTTCTAGACGATTTCGAATTTTTCAGAGACGTTCTAGTTCAGAAAATTAAAATTCCGGAAGGTCGGAATGCAGACAGCTCTCAAACTTGGAAACTCCAGACCCCAAAGAGAGCCCAAAAATTCGAAAATTTCGGTCTATTTCTCAGAATGCGAAGACAAAAAAACACAAAAAAAAAATAAAAAAAATAGTTTATTCTAATCGGGATCCTTTTTACGAAAACTCATTTTATCTAGTTCAATCGATAACTTCCCGATGTTATAAATAATTGATAGGATTTTGAAACTTTTTTATTTAATTTTTTTTTTTTTTTTTGATTTTTTCAAAAAGTATATGGGGAAGTCCACCAATTATAGGCAAACGATCCGGGGTCAAAATTTCGATTTGTCTGCAATTTTGATATCTCATAGTGTGTATTGAGATGTAAAAATCCACCAAGTTTTAATGAAATATGAAAGTTAAAAAAAAGTTTGGGGAACGTTGAAAAAACACGTTTTTTTTTTCGAAAAAACGTGTTTTTGTCACCATTTTTGAGAATCTAGCTTGAAATGAATGTGATATTCGGAAAGATCAGACATTTTTACACGAAAAACACGTTTGATCAAATTCTTTTTTTCGCGATAGAGATGGGATAAAAATTCGAATGTAAAAGTCAATGTGCTCAAAGTTGAAAGTCTAATCAGCGCGTCTCTCCTGAACGGTAAGATTTAGAGGTCTAAAACTTGGTGGATTTTTACATCTCAATACACACTATGAGATATCAAAATTGCAGACAAATCGAAATTTTGACCCCGGATCGTTTGCCTATAATTGGTGGACTTCCCCATATACATCTCAAGAAGATTAATTTGACCGCATATTGGCTTCGATCCGATCGATACAGCCCGATTTATTAAACACTGAATGAATACCTACATGTGTGCAAAATTTCAAGTTTCGGATTTTCAGCTTACGAAATTTCGAACGTTCTGTGTTTTCAGTTTCAAAGTTTCTAAAATCGGCTATGTAGATTGTAGACTGTCGGGGAAATGTACCCTATATCTGAAAACTATGTGAGTCTATAAATAGTATATTAAAATTCGGAATTTTAATCGTTCGTAACTTTGAAAATTCGTCGTATATATGCTTCCTTCGAATTTTTCAATCTTGTTTTTTTTTTTTTTTTCTTTAAACCTCTGATAATTAAGACCCACGTATGACGTCGTCTTAAATTGTTACAGTTTTACGTATATATATATATATATATATATATATTATAGTACATATACATACGTATATGTCAACTTATCGTAACGCGATATAACATCGTTGATATAGTTATCGGGTTGTCAGATTATCAGCTGGTTATCACCAACAGCTTGCATCAACTGTCAGACTGCAGATACGTTTACACACATATTATACCCCCACACATCTACTATATATATATGTATGAGTATGGGTATATAATAGACCGGGGTTAAATGTCTGATTGAAACTTCGTATGTAGAATAAACAAACTTTATGTTACATATGTACATATATAGAAATTAAAACAATGTTTACATCAATTTTTACTACCTACTAGATCAAATTTGTCAATTATATTATCAAATCGCGCGACAATTAATTATTAACGTTATATTGTATATATTTCTGTATACCTTAATCTCATATAAGTAGAGAAGAAAAAAAAAAGAAACTACGTTACAATAGGATTATGTGAAAATCTTGAACAGCCGCTCGATCGTTTGGGGTTGTTGCCTTATATAGTATAGGTAAAAAAAAAAAAAACAAGAATAATTAATGCACAGTCGCGTCTTTGGGACATATGACCTTCGATCTATACTTGAATAATTAGGTGAATTCTGTACAAAATGAGAAAAAAAAGAAAAAAAAAAAAAAAAAAACTTATAAAAATTGAAACAATTTGTTCCTTTTTTTTTTCTTTTTCCAATTTTCAAAATCATTTTATCAAGGTCTGTATGAATTGAAAGAGTCAAATATTCACTTACGATGTCCTTAAAATATAGTAGTTGTCGATTATTATTATATCGGGTTTAAAGCTACAGATAATTTATAAAAAAAATTAAATTAAAATTAAAAAATTGAAAAAAGAAAAAAAAAAAATGGCTCAAGGAGTATCTGCGAATTTGGGGTCAGGTTGGGCGCGGCTAGGGCCAGGGAGGAAGAGCGCGTGTTCGCGTGTTGCCTGGCGCGAGGTGCGAAAGAAACACGACCAGGAGCTGATTTTAGGAAGAGGCTATAGAACGGAAAGGAAAGGGAAGAGAAAGGAAAGGAAAGGAAAGGAAAGGAAGGATCCGATGAACGGGTTACGTTTCGGCGCAGGGTCAATACACGTAGGTAGTAGGTACCTACCTACCCCCAGGTCGCGGATCGACCTCTTCTTTTACGACTAATATTGACATTATAGGGTTGTGAAGAAAAAGTGTCTTTATATTGGTTTCTCTTTCTTTTTTTTTTTTTTTTCTTCCTATTTATCATTTAATCGAATCTGTATAAGCGATGCGATTGATCAATTTTATCAAATTCATTAAATTCGATATTCAAAAGCCGCTAGTTAAAAAAAATTTAAAAAAATGAGATTTTCCATTTTTTTTTCAAACTGGATTGAAAATCGAATGGACTAATTTAAAAGAAAAAAAAAAAAATACAAAAAAGAAAAAAAAAAAAAAAGAAAGAAAGAAATGATTAATGTTTATGCCTACTTTGAAATGAAATTTGTAATTAAATATTGAAAAAAAATGTTCATTTCAAAATATGTATATGAGTGATAATATCATGCGAGACACACACCACGTACATCAAACGTCCTTGGTTGTCCTTTGAATTTCGGGTGGGGCGCGAAGAAGAAGCTGAGTTTGGGGTTGTAGTGGGGGTACATAAGAGATTGAAGAGAGAGAAAAAGATATATAGAGACGTGTATACCGCGGCGTGATATTCTTGGTATAACACGGTTCAACCGGGTCTTGGCAAGGAAGAACATGTTAGAACTTTGTAGTATAACAACATAACGTAAAGAAGACACGATATATATATTCAATATATATATATATTATATAGAAAACCTCGATGCGAGCGAAGATCGAAACTTATATATACCTATATATTAGACCGGTTCAAAAAAATCGACTATTCTTTTTTTTTTTCTTCAATTTTCGCATTGAAATACTTTTTGGGGGGGGGGGGGGGGGGGGGAAGATGCCTATTAAAAGCGGAGCTCTTAATATTCAGATTTAAAGGTCGCTCATCGCGGATTTCTATTTTCCATTTAAATAGTACAGGAATTTTATTATTTTTTTTTTCTTCAGAATTTCGTAACTCACAAACCAATGAACAAATCCAAATGACTCTTACATATTTTGATAGGAAATTGAACACTCTAAAAAATGTATTTATCATTGTGGAAAAAAAATCACAAAAAAATCACAAAAAAAAAAAAAAAAAAAAAAAAAAAAAAAAATAGTTTACTCAACTACAAATTGAAATTTGAGCCTTGAATAACTTTGGAAGGAGTCAATTTATCAAAAAAATGATAATAGAAGCTTTTTGTAGATTGTTCAATTTCCTATAAAAATATGTTTGAGTCATTTGGATTTGTTCATTGGTTTGTGAGCTACAAAATTATTTCGTAAGTATTTCAATGCGAAAATTAAAAAAAAAAAAAAGGAAGTCGGTTTTTTTGAACCGGTCTACTATACATATATATATATAATACACACATCAGTCGAGTCGCGTCTAAAATCGAGAAGAACGATCGCATATATAGGAGAAGGAGAGATGAAAAGAGGCGGTCGTAATCGCAATAGCGTGCGACACTTTTTTTCGTATATCTACATGTAGATCCGCATGTATATGTATGTGTAATATATATATATATATATATATATACACACGGCAATAATGTTTAGGAACTGGCCAATCCCCGAATACCTTGGAGAATCGCGCCGCGACGCTTATGCGAAATGGGTGCGAAACCCTCCTCGCATAATATACATCCATATATACACCAGCTATATATATATATGTAATATATGAATACGTGTATGTGTATCTGATGCTTATACAGTATGACATGCCGTGTGGGTGGAGCTCGAAATGCTCCTACCTCAAGTTCGGAGAGACTGAGTGTAGAGTGTAGAGACTTATATCTTATACCTGTACGCGGGGATATCAATTCCCCTATATATTATTCCAACCCGCGACACCCTCTTCGATTCTTTCTACTTTCAAGAAGAAGGAAAGATAAATAAATAAATAAATAAATAATAAACCCATTTTTCGTTCACTGTATTATTTAGTTACTCACATACATATACTTCAAAATATATCATATTGTGATTTTTATTTCATTTTTTTTAATACTTTTTCTGTTTCTGTTTTTTTTTTTTTTTTACACCTACTGAAAGTTTGACTTGATCAAAGTATTTGTATATATATATATATATAGAGATCGATCAAAATGTAAGCTACAGGTAATATTATTATTTTTTTTTTTTTTCAATTACATATATTTAACGTGAGGATTTTATTTTCCGCATTTTTTTATATACTATTAACTATATAATGAACATAATATTACAATCATTGAATATCCTATATATAATATATATTATATATATTATGTCTGATATAATATTGTGTTGTTTTGTCATGACGACAACGACGTTGCATTCGAATGCTATCTGGATGTGGGTTTCATATGCCTATATACATATACATATACATATATAATTATAAGCTCAACAAAAATATAGTAGCCATGTTATCATCTACAGGTTGCAAAAAATTTTTGCTATGATTTTATACAGAGACGTGATTATTTCGAAAAATTATATACTTTGAACATTATATTATATAATCTATCGAACGTATTAAGAGATCAGTTTATGCAATGACACACCCTTCTACAACTCAAATTGAGATTTTTTATCGTAACAAACAAACTACAGCCCGATTTCAAAGTTATAGAAATTTTCATTCGGAAAAAAAAAAAAAAAAAAAAAAAAAAAATTGGTAAATTTTGTTGGAAACGAATTAATGAATGAATACCTATAGTTTATTTAGAAGAAGAAAAAATAACAAACATATCACTCAATTTAACATGCAATATTTTTTTAGGAACTTGATACAATATTCAATTTTATTGTTTTCTTTATTTTTCTTTATTTATTATTATTATTTTTTTTTTTTTTTTTTTTTTTATCACTTTTTGGTTTTCTCAATATTTTATTACAAGCGATATTTTATACCTGTAGCCTGTAGGTATTGAATGCAGATAAGCGAGACGAAGAGAAATTTGATACGAGATAGTATATGTGTACTTCAGTCTATATAATTAACTAACGCCAATATTCTCTTGACAAAAAAAAAAAAAAAAAAAAAAAAAAAAAAAATACTAAATTTTTGATTCAATTGTTTCTCATTTTAATCTGAATAGGTCTCAGAATCTATATAATTATAGGATTAGAATTCGATAATTTAAATTCTCAGTATTATAAGTGATGATAATCCCACAGGTGTTTGGCACGTCCCATATATAGACACGAACTCTTATTTCTATTACGTATATTACTTACCGTATAATATTTGAAGATAAAATATATAGTCTTACAATTTAATTTTATCCCTTTATTTATTAGAAAATAATATTTTTCATAAATGGATTATATTTTCGATTAAAATTTTATAAATCTTAACTCATTCAAACCTATAGGTTCAATGTATATGTATAATATATATAGGTATATATATCAAAATTCACTTTATATCAAAATCCGAATTTTCTCAATTGCTTTTTAATACTAGGTATATTATAGTTTTTTTTTTCGCGAATTTGATGTATATATATAATATGCGGTTACTCGGCGACAATGATAAAAACTCACTTATTATCAGTTCAATGAGTTTTCGTTTTGACACCACTACCAAACAGATTGTCTATATATATACTATACTATCACAATACATAATTAATCAACGTTATTTCGAGTGCTGATCAATGACCGAAATAATAAGGAAAATAAATAAAATAATATAAATAAATAAACAAACAGTTTTAGATATTCTTCTTAATTATTATTATTATTATTATTATTATTATTATTATATTCGTTCTTAAATAAAAATTTTATCGATTGAAATTATATATTTGTTGGAAATAAAAATAATAATAATAATAATAATAATAATTAACAAGGAAATCACACTTGATTTTTAAGTTTTCGATTATTTGCTTATGTTATATAGTTAGCTGCACTTTTCGTAAATTTGAACGAAATTATACGAAAGTATAACCGTATTACATATATATATATATGTAATGGGATATAAAGCTATATGGTGCGTAGAATTACAGGGCCAATTTGCGTCAGACTATCGTCTCTTCTCCCGCTTCAATTCGTCTAAGCAGAGTCTGGCAGAGTAGTATCTTGGTACCGGTCCATTGCCGCGGGTGAAACCAAGGTTGGAGCTTGGTACGTTCTGATAGCAACTCGGGAATTACTACTCCCTCGAGAAACTGCTCGCGGCAAGCAGGAAGTAGCCTTACTCGAAAAGGAGCTACTTCCCGAGATAGAGAGAGAGAGAGAGAGAGAAAGAATGGGGGATATATAAAGGAGATAAAGGAATTTGTCGAGGCGAATTTTACCTAGTATATACCTAAATTATACGAACCAAATCAGGGATTTATATCCGATTTAAAATTCTACGTCAACTAGAGCTATTATATTATTATCTTAGATAACTAAAATATTGAAATTAAGGGGACCAGAGTACAACGACTTTTCGAGAAATGATCATAGTCCGAAATCAATTTATTTCATAACCAAAGTTCATTTCACATAAAAATATTTTTCTTTTTCAAAATCATGTGTCGTAATGATTTTAGAGCACCGTTGGACCGATTCAGGTAATCTTGGATTAATTTTCTTCAGAAAACAAATCCTCATCATGTGAATGGTAGGAATTTAAAAATAAAAAATTACGTCATAAGTTATGATCAATTTACTAAATTTGCAAAAATTATTATCACTCATTTCTTAAATAACTTAGCCAAAACGAAAAATTTTCAAAATTTCTACATTCACATGATGAGGATTTGTTTTCTGAAGAAAATTAATCCAAGATTACCTGAATCGGTTCAACGATGCTCTGAAATCCTTACGACACATGATTTTGAAAAAGAAAAATATTTTTATGTGAAATGAACTTTGGTTATGAAATAAATTGATTTCGGACTACTATGATATAATTTCTTCGAAAAGTCGCTGTACTCTCGTCCCCTTAATGGACGTATAGTGAAAATATACAGGGGAGTCACCGGGCAAAGTCGAAACCTTAGCTGAAAATTTGTAAATCCACTTTGCCCTAGTATCCTCCATATATCTGTGTGCATATATATATATATATATATATATTAGCTACCTTCGTTTATACGTTGCAATTGAAATTTAAGCCACGTATTATACATAGATATATACGTGGAATACGAAACAATAGAAACGCGAGTGTAGCAATAAAGGCGTCAAAGAGTGAGTAGTGCTTCTCTCGTTGCAATTATGGTTCCGCTTTCATTTGTTTGTAGAAAAAGATCGGCCATGTGAAAATATCTGTAGGTACCTACTTCGGCGAGTAGATACCTATCTACACATCGCGCAAAAATTCAATATTCTGGTCAAGTGATTTCCCGATTTTAGAACATTTTTCGCATACTATGCAGATCGAATAACTGATTTTTTTAATTACAATAATTGCGAAACTTTTTTCAACTTACGGTTCGGATTAGAATTAACAGAATATCTACTTCCCTAACTATACCTGATGGAAAATGATTAAAAATTACTTCGAAAAATTTAGAATTTTTGTGACACATTTTAGTAGACACTCTGATATTATAGGATTGGGATAGTGGCTTTTTTACACTATCTAATCTCAAACTACCCTTCTAAAAATATGTATTTGTGTACACATAGATTCGAATTTTCGTTTTTATTATTACCTATATTTGTAAAAACTAGTTTGGTAGAAAGGTTGACTTGATTCAAGATAATTTTGGGGGGGTCCAAAAATGAAGACCGAAATTTTCTCGGATGAAATCAAAAATTTCGGTCTTCATTTTTGGACCCCCCCAAAATTATCTTGAATCAAGAATAATTTTCTTGGCTCAAGTTAAACTTTTTTTCTATGTAGTCTACTACTATACGATACGTTATAGCAGTCTAGTTCCTTCGTATATGGAATATAGGTGTAGAGCTAGAGCTAGAGCTAGGCCTCGATGTTCAGTTCCCGCGCTTTCTTAGGTCACTGACTCTTGGACACGATACTGCAATTTACAGAGTCAGCAACTAAACACGTGCAAGACTATGTGCTTCCTAGTCCACAAAACTTCACTCTATCCTCACGCCATCGTAGGTACGTCCTATATCCACATATATATATATATATAAAATTTTAAAATTTAAAATTTTAAAATTTTTGACAGAAGATAAAAATTGTTGGATATATAATTCCAAGGTCGTTTTCATAATTCTAATTATATAGTCGAACCCTTATATATATATATATATATATTTTTTTTTATATATTTTATTATATATTAAGAGATGATAGTCTGACGACGAGGAGTAGGTAGGAAGGTAGATGGTAGGTAAGTGGTGGCCGTGAATGAGACACGGAAAGGTAGTCGTGGCCGTTCTGGTGTCAGTGACCGAGTCCTTCTCCTCCCTACCTTTATGCTACAACGCCATCTGCCTGTGTTCACCCTAGTGGTTTAAAACCTCGAACATCAACTCCCCACTATCGTCACTTCGAGAAACGATCCACACTTGACTGCATCCTCGTACTCCTCCTACTTCTTCTTCTTATTCTTCTTCTTCTTTTTTTTTTTCTTCCTTCTTCTTATTCTTCTTATTTTACGCCCTGGTAAACAACCAGTACGATACCACGGCTCCTTATATTGCCTTTCGATTTCACTGTGTGAAAACATGCATTGCTGAACCTAGTTCAGTTCGAAGTTAATATAACATCGAAACCCTTTTCTCTCTTATTTTTCTAGTATTTTTTTTTTTCTAAGTAAACTTATTTCATTCGTTGAAGAATCTTATACCGTCGTTTTAATTGCATAAAATACAAATAGGGTATTTCTTCGTTGATAAAAACGTACCTATATATATACGTTTAAATAGAATCGTGCGTTATTATAGTATTTATATATATATATATTTATTGCTATAGAAAATTAATGACGAGCTTGATCGTCGAGTTTACAACAGATAAGTAACGATTAGTAAATAATTGATATATAGTCGATCATGTTTTTCCATCGAGACCCATATTGCATCGCAAGAACAGTGATGTGGTCAAGATCTATCGAGGGGAAAAAAAAAGTGCACGCGATCTATCGCCGCGTATAAATTTGTAAAATCTCTCTTTATTTCTATCACGCATACATATATATATATACTATACTAAGACGGTTGAGTCCATGACTTCCTATATGTTCTGTGTCTCTCCAGCCGAGTGTATATAGCTTATACCTATAATAATAAAGTAATCATTGATTTAAAACTATACGTATGTATGTATGTATGTACTATATATACGATATTATATACATGAAACACTAGTTTCTTTCTTCATTTCTTATTTATCGTTCCGTTCTATATAATATCATGCACAGGTATATCATTTTACGTAATTTAACTATACATACATATTTATATTTGACATTTTAAATGTATTATAGTTGTCAAGACAGAAGAAACACACGAGGTAGTAAGCAGGAGAAAATTATTCTTTATTAAAGATAATTTTTGGGGGTCCAAATAAATGAAGACCGAAATTTTCTCGGATCAAATCAAAAATTTTTTTCTCAAACCAAGAAAATTTGAAAAATTTTCTTGGTTTGAGAAAAAATTTTTGATTTGATCCGAGAAAATTTCGGTCTTCATTTATTTGGACCCCCAAAAATTATCTTTAATCAAGTCAACCTTTATTTCTGTGTACCTATATCTCTGCCTCAACTCTTTTTTTTTTTTTTTTTTTTTTTTTTTTTTTTTTTTTTTTATTATATCTGCACAGATCTATGCGTCATAAATACGCGAAACTTAGTTTATAATATGCGGCTATAATATATAGAGAAGGTTGAATTTTTTGTACGAGGTGCGCGGTGACACGGCGACTTCGTCCAGTTACATTACCGATCCCCAACTATACCGTCCTAAAAATATCGTTGCTCTGTCGTTACACTCTCTGTACATAGGTATACACATATATATATATATATATATATATATATATATATATATATATATATATATATATATATATATATATATATATATATATATATATATATATATAGATATATATCGTACGATGACAGTTATCCGTACACATATGTGCACAGTAGCAACCGCCATCGCTGTTTTTGACTGCGCGTTTCTTTTACTGCTGCTATTGCTGTTGCTGCAGAGGTGCGCCTATTTTTATATTGATAAAAAATTTTGCAAAAATGATGGAAAAACTTCGGCGATAATTATGACCTTATATATGTATATATAATATCATTTCTTCAATCTTATAAATATATCGATAAATTTTCTTTAAAAATTATATATATAACAATAATAATAAATGTATATATATACACTATTTAGCGCGGAAAGATTTCCCCTCTCACGCTTATACAAAGCGAAACTGTAAATTGTCTTTCGGTTGATTTCACCTAGTTGAATACGTTAGCTGCGTCACTAATGCCGTAAGGTTGTAAGCGCGAAAAAATTATTTTTTTTACGGATATACCCAAACGATGTTATATCGCATGAAAAAGATTTTACCACTAAAAAGACAAAAGTTTTTTTTTTTTTTTTTTTTTTTTTTTTGCGGTTACGACCTTATGGCATTAGTGACGCGATTATATGAGAGAGTAAAGCCCTGCGCACACGACGTTTGTTTCAATGCTCGATTGCCTGCTGGATTTCGCTGCTGGGTTCCTAGCGAGCTGTTCTGCTGGACGTTGCGATGGCTCCTTTGCTATGTTGGCTGCACACGATGTGTGTTGCTGGGTTGGGTCTGTACGTGGCTCCGATGCATGCGAAGTGACCGTTTGTGAGAATGGACGCGGTTATGGCAGAAGTTGTTCGTCGTCAAGGATTAACAATTAGTTTGTTTTCATTATTTGAAACATCCAGGCGAAAAAACAGACTTCAGAAATTCAAGCCTAGGTTGTGCAGTCGTCCGTGGTTCCGTACACTGATAGAAGGATTTCTTAACTGTTAATAAATACATTTATTTGGAAACATTTTTTGATTTTTTATATATAAATAAATATTTGATAACATTCAACAAATCAATTTTGTGCACAGCAAATATTTATTAACAGTTAACAAATATTTATTAAGTATACGAGTGAATAGATCATTTGTTAATTGTTAACAAATATTTATTAAGTATATGAGTTATAATAAATCATTTGTTAAATATGAATAAATCTTATTGAATATTAACAAATCTGTCTATCAGTGTAGTCCTGGTAGCCATGTATATCCACGTGACACAACCCGACGTTCTCATTGGTCAACACTCTAATATCCCAGAGAAACCAGCACGAAAAATACGACATGATCTATCACGGAATTCCAGTACGCGTTCAAGCAAGGGAGCACGCACTGACGTCATTTTCCATCACGGCAGCCATCAGGGTTGCCATCACAGCGCCCTGCAGGCAATCCAGCATTGAAACAAGCGTCGTGTGCGCAGGGCTTAAGTCAGCAGCAGCGGGTTCGCGGTGCTGGGTCGACGCCAGGCTTTTAGACTGAAAGCTCTGTATATACGGTGTGGTGCGCGGGTAGTGGGGAGCCTTTAAGGCGGCAGCAGCGAGCACGCGGCATGATCTTTTAACGCGCATGCGCATCATGGACTTCTAACCCCCCGCCACTTCGACCCGGCCGCGTGGCGTCTTGATCAATTCACAACGTTGCCAGATCCTCACGACACTATATCAATCCCCGGGTGAAAGGGGGAAGACGTGATTTTTTTACGCGCTAGTTTTGATTTTTTTTTTTTTTTTTTTTTTTTTTTTTTTTTTTTTTTTTTTAACTGCATCGAATCCTCATCGGGTTTTCCTTTTTATTACATATTCGTTGTTTTTTTTTATTCTCTCTCTTTCTCTTTCTCTATTCGCGTATCTTTTTTTTCTCTCTTATGTTTTAATCCTATGCTATAATATCGCATTGAATTTTTATTTCATTGTTAAGCTTCAGCGTGGTCTAATTTTTTTTTTTTTTTTTTTCGAGAATTTAAATTCTCATCTTTTGATATTAATTTACGATGTTATAATCAACCACCGCTTCTCCAGGATCTAGTATAGACGAACATGTGTCTCGGTGATTACGCCGCTTCGTAACACGATGATTACGTAATTCGAGGTTCCTGGCTTAACAATTTACTCTGACCAATCAAATCAGAGACTACTAGATTGCCCGTTATAGCGCTCATTCGTAGCACAGAACTAATGCTGGTTCTCAACACCCTTACATTATATACAGAGACCCTGATGCCAATTCAAACTGTTACGTAATAATATATATTATATTATATACGTGGAGCTTAATAAAAAGTATTTTACGCGATCGAACTTTTTTTGTTTTCTTATATTTCATTGTTATTATTATTCATTTCTTAACACGCTGAATATTTATTCAGAGATTTTTTTTTTTTTTTTTCGAGTATATTTTTTCTTAGTTTTTTTTTTTTTTTTTTCTTCTTTTTTTTTTCGTGAAAGGCGTAATTTATAAAACGTATCAAATTCGACGTATATACGGAATCGATATATGAGAATGGCGGAAAATTTGAGAAGAAAAATTCGTCATAAACTGCTGCGATCATGCGTTGGGTGAATAAATTTTACGGAAATGAATTTTGATTTTTTTTTTTTTTTTCTTTTTTTATTAATTGTAAGAATTCATAAATTTAACATCGTTATCGTAAAGGCCAACACGCAGGCATCCAGGATGCACGTATATTTATATATATATATATATATATATGTATATATATGTATAACGTATCATCCTTTCCCCTTTGTGAAATATATATATATATAATTATATATATAATAATTGTGTAACGTCGATTCGCAGTAGACATATTCTATAATAATAATAATAATAATAATAATAAAATAATAATATTTTTAATTGCACAACAGAAATATTCGTTAATCATAAACTAACACACGTGTAGGTATAATATAGATCTATATAGGTTTATATGTAATAATCTGTAAGCTCTTATTATATATAATAAATATCTATATATAGGTATATATAATATTTAATTAATATTTTTCTTCCATTTTTCGTCCAGCTGCAGTTTTTTTTTTTTTTTTTCTTTCTTTGAAAAAAACCAAGAAGATATATAGGCTTAGGGCTTAGTTCAATTATGTTGAAAATTACACGTATTTAATACGCATTACGTAAGGTTATATTTTATTTCAACTTTGACGAACTGTACTACTACTACTACTAGTCGCACTATGACGATGGAAGCGCGCAAGAGTTTTATCCTATTATAACTTGACGATACTATCGCGTACACCTAGGGGTTTCTAATTCACACTGCTTGACACTAGACCCAGATTGAACTGCAGAGATTATTTAAATCGAATACTTTATACCCACACCTATATTTAACTAATTTAAAATTTTTTATTTTTTTTTTTATTTTTATCTTTTTCTTCATATAGTAATTATTATTATTCAAAATTGTTTTCTCTCGTCGAAAAAATTATCTCACTTTTATAGACACGATTTTTTTTTTTTTTTTAAAGAAAAAAAAAAAGAAAAAAAAAAAGAAAATATTTCAGAAAAAAACATAATATAATATATAATATATAAATATTTATAATGAAATTTAAAGCAGAGAAAAAGTATATAGGAGAAGGAGAAAGAAAGAAAGAAAGAAAAAATAACAATAATAATATTAAAAAGAAATCTTCACTTGAGACTTGACGTGACTACCTCGTACATACTATCGAGCGAAGCTTGGTGGGGACCACGTGGTCTCAGCTTGTTATTGTGTCAGCTGAGCACGTGGTCCTTGAAGCCATCGTGGTATTGACCCAAAGCCTTGACGACTCGTCGTTGGATGGAGACACCGTGCAGCGAGAGAGTAGATGGCCTCTATACAGAGTGTACGTTCTTACCGCTTGTTCTTATAACGAAATTCGTGCAACAACGTGGAAGAACACAGGATGATGAATAAAGTTGATCATTCAGAGGGTCATTTTTCTTTGATATTTAAACAATTAGATATACGCTATAGTGTTGATGCGTTCTTCAAAATAGATTAAAATATTTTGAAGCTGTTCGATTTCAACAAAATCTTTACATTAAAAAAAAAAAAAAAAAAAAAAAAAAATCAAAACGGTTGGGAAAACGATTTTAAAAAATAGATTGAAATATTTATGAAATTAGTTGATTTTATTTATTTATATATTTTTGTATGTAGTTTGTGTTATTTTTATTCACGAACAATTTTTAACAGAATTTGTCGATAGAGTGAAATAAAATGTAATTACTAATTTTTGAAACACATAATACATACGTTATTTCATGACAAGGTCTGGAGTACGTATACATGCATAGGTAAATTCGGGGTGGAATGTCCCACATTAAAATACATACAGCTCAAAATACATGAAGCGTATAATGATTTGTTTCTTTTTAATGACAAGACCGATGAATTTTCGCAACATCTTGGAACAAACCCAAGTGTTAGAATAATGCTGCTAGAGAGAATACCTCTAAGTACATTTATATTGTATTGAAAATTGGCTTCGTTAGTGGAATCTTGTCTTGTCTTGTCTTGTCTATGTCGTTTTTTTTCGCGAACAGGTGCTTTCTTGGAGATCTCTGACTCTAACGTGTGACATATATGCTATAATAAACTATACCATAGCATTAAACAAATTGGCTATGCGCCATGCGTTTTGAACGAAGAATAGGAAGAGACGCACGCTGCGCTATGTATATCGTTTCAATCTTCGATTAGCTATAAGGTATAGGTATATGGTTTAAATTCTTCGCTATAATTTAATTTGGCCACGAGAGATTCTCAAGTCAATTATATATACTTTAAACGCATTTCGCGAGACTTTTAAAAGGACCAGTACAGCGAATTTTCGCGAAATTATTATCATAGTCCGAAATCAATTTATTTCACAACCAAAGTTCATTTCACAACAAAATATTTTTTTTTTTCAAAATCATGTGTCGTAAGGATTTGAGAGCACCGTTAGACCGATTCAGGTAATCTTGGATTCATTTTCTTCAAAAAACAAATCCTCATCATGTGAGTGTAAGAATTTTAAAATAAAAAATTATGTCATAAGTTATGATCAATTTACCAAATTTGCAAAAATTATTATCCCTCATTTCTTAAATAACTTGGCCAAAACGAAAAATTTTCAAAATTCCTACATTCACATGATGAGGATTTGGTTACTGAAGAAAATTAATCCAAGATGACCTGAATCGGTACAACGGTGCTCTGAAATCCTTACGACACATGATTTTGAAAAAGAAAAATATTTTCATTTGAAATGAACTTTGGTTATGAAATAAATTGATTTCGGACTATGATCATTTCTCGAAAAAATCTCACGGTGTGATGAAAATTTAATCTGTCTCATCACTCGAATAATTTCAGCAAATACTATAAAGTTTTTCGCATATGGATTATCTTGAATCAATTATAGGTATACGTTGATTAATTAAGTTTATCGATATACATATTTAGGTGAATATTATTTCTAGAAAGAATAATATCGATTCATATCGTTTATTGCGCGATGATTGTATACATGCGATTTAAACCTGATTTAAATTATTTTTTTTTCTAATATTCGTATCTCGTATATGTAGATAATATGTACCAAGCTTTGATTCTTTATACTTGTGCGCTACGTGAAGAAGAGTATATATATATATGAGATAAACTACGCTGTAAAAATATATTTATAAAACGGGATGTAGTACCTAACTCGTAACTTGCAGAATTTTTCTTTTCTTTTTTTCCTTCTTCTTTTTCTTCTTCTTCTTCTTCTTCTTCTTCTTCTTCTTCTTCTTCTTAGTGCAAAGCATGAGTGATATCATCACGAGAATATAAAAACGGCAAGTAGAAATCAAGCAAAATGAAATAATGAAATTAGAAACTGTTAAAACAAAACGGTTTTTTTTTTTTTTTTTTTTTAATTTTTGTATTGTTATGCAGTTTCACATGTGTAAAGATTATTATATATTTTGCTAATTGTATATTATATTTCTTCCGTCACATGTGAGGAGAAGACCAAAAACCGCCCATCAACGCATCGTAGTATTATATCGTGCCTAAAATAATCTAATATATATAAATAAAAAATAATTGCGATACAGTTTTTTTTTTTTTTTTTTTTTCTTCGTAATAATCTTAAATTCTGTTTTTTCTACATCGGAGACAGTTCTTATATACTTACGCAATAGATGTGCGACGTGTCTTTTTGGCGACGATATCTCCTCTCCTCTTTCTCCTCTCTCTCTCTTTCTCTCTTTTTCTCTCTCCCTATATATATATATATATATATATATATATATATATCTCTCTCTTTTACGCATTTCGTCGAAGAACCTCTGATAACCTATAGCTCGTTATGTTAGGTCGGGTACCATCGTCATTCTCAAATGTTGCGTAACTTCTTTGCCCACCGACTAAATTTTACTTATTTTTATCCCGCTTATACAACGGCCTCGCATGTGCGCTACGACACTAACCATAGCACTGCGTATTATAATCTAACGAATAATATTTAACATCTTTTTTTTTTTTTTTTTTCTTTCGAAAAAGAAAGAAAGAAAAAAAAAAAAAAGAAACAATATTTTACCATTGAAAATCGCTGAATTAATATTAAAATTGATTTATCACACGTATACGTATACTTTTGTTCCTCTTCTTCAATACAATCGAATTTCATTTTAATCATGATTCTTTCAAATATTTTCGTGATACCTTATAATTTCGAGTCTTATCCTCTTTTTTTTTTTTTTTTTTTTTTTTTCTCGATTATAGGATATCGGAAATCGTTGTAGAACAAATTGCTTTGTACTATTTATGTCACACACAAAATAACTAAATAAGATTGCACATCACGAGACAATAATTTGATATACTTATTCTTCCTTTTTTTTTTTTTTTTTTTTTTTTTTTCTCGATAAGGTACGAATTTTGCACTCATCTTATATACATATAGCTCGCATAACGATGCATATAAATGTATCTTGAACACATGTATATTAATGATGGAATAAATTATAAATTTAACTCCTTGTTCAACGCGACATATATAGTATAGTACGCGTATATAATATATAATATATATATATTATATATATATATTACACATCTGTTTGGCTGCTTGATGCTTTTGCAGCTTCCTTTTCTGTGTACATTATCATATTATATATTATCATGTGACTTTTGGCCACCTCACCTGCTATATGCTGCTGTCTTATATAGTTTGCACACGTCACTTCTTTGCACACTTTGCATATCTTAGCAAACTCACGCGTTACATATAATACCATATATTTATAATCTGTCAAAAAGAAAAAGAAAAAGAAGAAGAAAAAAAAAAAAAAATTATTATTATTATTTCGAGACGGTTTAATATCTATAAACTCGGATTATATACCTATATAGATGTATATCTATAGACATATCCACATCTGCATGCAGTTATTATACCCCGAGAATTTTCTCAAAACATTTTATTTATAAATGATAAAAATTATATCATTTCTTATTTTCTATATATACTACCTTCTAAAGATTTTTTTTTTGTTCCATAGTTATATTCATATTGTTTTGTTGGAAATATGTATATATGTACTGGAGAGAGAGAGAGAGAGAGAGAGAGAGAGAGAGGAAAAAGAAAAGAAAGAATTTCATAAATTTTCAATTTTTTTTTTTTTTTTTTAAACAATATTTTTTATTCATAAATTCATAAATTCATTATGGTATCAATACAGGAAATGTAATAATTTCTGTAAATATGTAAATTTGCTGTCTATAGTAATATATTTTCGTCGTATTTTTAAACATAGGTAATACATTTTTTTTTTTTTTTTTTTTTTTTGTATATATAAATATTATTTCGCTCTTTCTTCGTCATTTTTTCTGACCACCCTGTATAACAGGTCGTTGATAAGAGTCCGGAGTTTGACTTGCTGATCAGCCGAAGCAGCAGGCAGGCTGCCAGGTAAGCCAATAGTCGAGAATGTTTGACATTGAGGGATCGAGTGCTTAGAATTGAATGTCCCAGCTATAGTAACATCAGGCTTTGTGAATCGATGAATTTCATTTCTCACTATTTGACCGGTGACTTTTGTCCACCGGAAACACGATGTTTACGATTAAGAATTTTCGATTTTTCAATACATATATCCGTTCGTCACGATATCTACTATATAAATTTAGAAATAAAAAACAACATTAATTTTTCAATTCTCGAACGATTTATTCCATTCATTGATCATTCTTATAGATATTAGGTAAATCTTGTCTAATTCATTTTTTCTTTTACATTTCTAATTTCAGGTATAAAGGTCAAAAGAGAACGATCAGAACTCGATGATCTATTCTGTGAAGAAAAAATGCTCATCATTGATGGTAAGTGAATTATTATAATTCATTCTGTAATAATAGTAACCAATTTTATTTTCATTTATTTAAAAATGATAAAAAAAAGGTTAACTTGAGCCAAGAAAATTATTATTGATTAAAGATAATTTCGGGAGTCCAAAAATGAAGACTAAAATTTTTCAAATTTTCTTGGTTCGAGAAAAATTTTGGTCTTTATTTTTGGACCCCCGAAATTATCTTTAATCAAGTTAACCTTGTATCAGAAAAAATGACTGATCGTAAGAAAAATTGTGTTACATTTTCTTAATAAATTGTTTAAATCACCAACGCGCATACATATCGCGTCACTAATGCCATAAGGGCGTAAGCGCAAAAAAAAAAAAAAAAAAATTTCGTGTTTTTGGTGGCAAAATCTTTTTCGTGCTATATAACATCGTTTGGGCATATCCGCAAAAAAAATAATTTTTTGGCGCTTACGACCTTATGGCATTAGTGACGCGATATATAATACTAAATAAATAAAGATTGAATTCAACAAGAGTATTAGAATTCAAATAGTTGTTTCTAAACTGCGCTAAACGCTATATTACATATACTTCGTGTTGTAAAGCTAAAGCTAGTTAATTTACGTGACTTTAAACGGTGTCGAGAATTTATAACCCGACGAGTAAAGGCTGCAGTAGTGACACGGTGATGGCGATTGACGAAACAAATGGCATCATCGTTGTCAAATGCATCACCCGCAGGGATAGAGAGAGAGAGAGAGAGAGAGTGGTAAAGATATCGCGCGAGGGTGGTGGTGGCGAGAGGGAGAGAAGGAAACCGTCGCGCAGTCTGCATCGACGACAAGTTTGACTCGTTTTCATGTTATAGTTTTCGAAGAAACTAATTCTTAAGACGCGCCTGTCAGCTGCTGCTGCTGCTGCTGCTGGGTTCCTTTGACTCACTATAAGTAAACTTAGAACAACCCGTTGTCGCGCGCGTCTATATAACTATATAGCTTAGTGGTATACCTTTAATCATAACTCGCAATATTCCGAGAATACATTATACGTAACACGTCTATGCTGCAGTCTGTCCTAAACTCTTAGGTCATACTTAATATACATGCCGTACCGTATAACATAAAAGTATTTTTTTTTTTTTTTTTTTTTTTTTTTTATAAATATTTTCGTTTTATCGGGCACTCTTCAAATATTGTGAAGTAAAATTGATCGAATATATTTATATAGACAGCCATAAGACCTGAATTCAAATCCTGGAATATATACCTACCTCTACGTGTCTCTCTCATCGCTCGTGTCGAATTTTTTTTTTTATATTAAATAATGAAATAGTAGGGCGAAGAAACAACGTGTCCACACGATATTATATATCTTTACGATTAGATGTGAGAATAAGACGCTGTCTGAACTCCTACCTACCTACTCACTCGCTCACTCACTCACTCACTCACTCGCTCACTCACTCACCCCGTTCTACAGCCTTTATGCCCCCTTCGTTGCTGATCATGGGTGGGAGTTTCGAAACGGCTTAAACCCACCGCTACGCTGCGCGCGGTATCTCCTCACTACGGAGTAAAATACTTCAGTCGGCGTTCGCGACTCACGCGCGACACGAGTGTCAATATACAATTTGTCCGAAACTATATTAGTATATCTGATACTAATTAATATCTCTAGTATATTACATGCGTATATACACGTTTAACGTATATATATATATACAAGTGTATATATAAAATTACACCTTATAGAAATATATATAATATTCTGCATTATTTTGCTTATATTATTACGACAGAGTTTTTAAGTTTTTTTTTTTTTTCAATGAATATCAAAAGGGAATGAAATTTTTCACGTGTCTATAGAATCGTTCGGTCGGATGTGATTAAAAAAAAAAAAAAAAAAAAAAAAAAAAAAAAATTTGTTTCCGCACTTGTATATTTATTCATTTTTTTTTTTTTTTTTTTTTCACGAACTATAATTTTACTACTTTCACACGAAGTTATTTGAAATAAAAAAAAAAAAAAAAAAAGAAATAAACTAACGTCTATAGTTTAAAAAAAAAATTATTATACAAGAATGAACATTATCATGCGACAATATTTTAATGACATTATATATTTCCACATATATTATTATAAATATCTGTGAAGAAAAGGAGACATCTGTGTATATATATATTTCGTGTCGGTGAAATTTAATCCCACTAGACAAGTGCCAAGTAGTTTTAGTTATATGTTTTAGTTATAGTTGGCGCCTACCCCCATATAATATAATATAATATAGCCTATATATCTATCTACACAGCTGTTTAGTTCAATAGTGAAATTCGACATTAAGGTGACAGTTGAGTGGCGTATTCGTGAATGGTTCTTCGTTTAACACTGTGTCATAACGTCAGTTAATGTTGCGGATATGTAATAAAACTTGGCAAACCAAATTTCTACCAACAAAGTTTATAATTATCATTATTTCCTCCTTGTTGTGAACACTGCAGGACATTATTATTATTATTATTTTTTTTATATCTCTTTTCATATTATATTCAGTTTGAAATATGATTTGAAAAAAAAAAAAAAAAAAAAAAAAAAAAAACAATTTTTGTTGAACAAATAATTGCATAAAGAGGTGAGAAAAGGAGAAGGGATCGGCAATATTTGTTTTGCATTGGAGTAAAATGGGAGTTTTGTTACTCGGTGAAGGGACGACTGTCCAGTCTGCACGTAACATGAATTTGGTTAACAATAAACCATCGAATTTAGTTCCGGGGGTGGTTTGCGAAACTAACAACAACAACAACAACAACAACAATAACAATAACAACATAGGAGGTGTGCGAGATGCAAATAATCCAACATCAACTAGTCACGTAGTTGGTATAATCGGTGTAGTTGCTACAGACGATTCTGTACGCTGGATGCCACCTCCGCCAAAAAAGAAATGGATACGTCATTACCTATTGGGTAAGCGACCTTGACACTTTCAGTATAACTAACTACTATACATAGTGAAACCAGAACCACGAGAGGTTACTCATAAACAAAATTTTCATTACATACTAATATTTAAGGCCCATTCCTACACAGAAAAAAAGGTTAACTTGATTCAAGACAATTTTGCGGTCCAAAAATGAAGACCGAAATTTTCTCGGATCAAATCAAAATTTTTCTCAAACCAAGAAAATTGTCCCAATTTTCTTGGTTTGAGAAAAATTTTGATTTGATCCGAGAAAATTTCGGTCTTCATTTTTGGACCGCAAAATTGTCTTGAATCAAGTTAACCTTTCTTTCTGTGTAGTAGCCCATCTCCTTTTGGTCGAAATGTGTCACATTTCGATTATTATCTGTGAGCCAAGGCGTAAAAAACGCAAAAAAAAAAAAGGCCAATTTAGCGCAAATTCTAATTCAATTACGAACACATACGTCCAAAAAAAAAAAAAAAATGTTCGTTTCGTACGAAAATAGAGTCTACAGATAATTTTTACATTTGTTCGCCGAGGAAATCGAATTCGAATAATTTTTTAACAATGTAAAAACCATCTGTAGACTCTATATTCGCATGAAACGAACATTTTTTTTTTAGACGTATGTGTTCGGAATTGAAATAGAATTTGCGCTAAAAGTTGGCCTTTTTTTTTTTTTGCGTTTTTTGACGCCTGGGCTCAGATAAAAATCGAAATGTGACACATTTCGACCAAAAGGAGTTGGGCGACTAGGGATGGGCCTTAAAACCTTTTTATAACAATAAAGAGACCGTATATAAAATATGATCTCGAAATTTGCGACACAAACGCGTTTCATCATTATAGTATTATAGTATACCTAACTCTCTTCCCGGATTGTAATTTTCACCACATGACTGACTCATATATAGTATAGCGTTTACGTATTCGTACAGGTATTATATAGGTACTTGTGTACCCAACTATCTATACCAACCTTGTTTCAATCCCGATGCTTGTTAACGATGATAATGATCTTCATTTGGGGGGGAGGGAGGGAGGGAGGAGCAGCAGGGGCACGTGGACGTTATATAGATATATGGGCTGCATATATGCGCTACCTGCTGATCAACTACCTTGGTTATTGCGTACACGTGTTTGGTATTCCCCTACCCGTTCGTGTATATCAGGATATAAAATATTCATATTATTCATAATGTTCAAATTTTTTTTTTTTTTTTTTTTTTTTTTTTTTTCAATTCTAAATGATTATTACTTTCTCGGGATATATATATATATATAATGGTTTTTGTTACACATATTCTATTTAGATTATTTCACTTTGTGATATTCTTTGATTGTCAATTTTTACTTTTTTCGTTTGGTATTTCTATTATGGGTTTCTATCTTTTTTTCTTTCCTTTTTGTTTTCTTTCTTTCTTTTACTAGTTTATCTGCATTTATCTCGCGATATTCTATAACCATATATATTTTCTTCTTAACCACAGAGTCTGTATAGTAATATTTAATTACAACATATATTATAGTTTATGGTAAAATCGTAAACCTATATAGATTTTTTTGCTAAATTTTCATTGCGGATTTTATTAGTATAGGGAAAGTGACTGCCAAACTCTGCCGCCAGGAGCGCTAGCGAGCCTTCGGTCACATCCGCCAAGCTTTTACGTGTGTTTGGTGCAAGTAAAAGTGTTTTTTTTTTTTTTGGTGGCAAAATCTTTTTCATGCAATATCACATCTTTTGGGCATATCCGCAAAAAAAAATTTTTTTTTTCGGCACTTACGACCTTATGCCATTAGACACGCGATATATATAGTATTATATGCCTACTATGAATATATGAAGAACTATGTAATATATAGTGAGATAAATTAACCGCATATCCATAATATAAATAGAGAATTCATATTTATCGTGTAGGTAGATTCCGAGATCGAGATTGTAGAAATTCACGCAGAAGCCAAAAAAAGTTTTCAAATTTCATTCGCTGTTCTGATTTACGGGTGCGGTAGTTAAACGCGGACGTTGATAGCCTCAGTATACCGAATGTATGTACTTAAATCTTTGGATCGCTCGAGCCACGTGTTAGGTGAAATATATATGTATATACATATATAGTATTTCTTTTTTTTTTTTTTTTTTTTTTTTTTCTCAACTTGATCCCATAATACATACGGGCTAATAGTTTCGTACCGCAAATCGCGCTCGATGGTAGTATACAGGTTTTGATTAGTTAACATCCGAGAATACAGTGATCGAGATATATAGAGAAAAAGAGAGAGAAAAAGAGAAAGAACGAAGCCGGGGTCGAAACATGAGCTAAAATAACCCCTAGCATCTCGTAAATGCCTGTAACGAAAATATCCTAGGACGGCATCAAAACAAAACTAATTTAAGAAATGGTGGTGGCCGCGGCAGGCAGGCGGTATAGCGGTTAGCTACTTCTTCTTCTTCTTCTTCTTCTTCTTCATCTTCTTCTTCTTCTTGCAAACCACTCCCAAGACCGAGCCAAATACCGTATATTATTACGTAACTTAAAATTCACTTCCCATTATCTATAAGTTTTTCATTTTCATACGTATAGTCACATATTAATATATCGAGGGCTGAAGATCAGAAGGGCGTAACCCACAAAAAACTGCGGATGCTGCATTTTGCCAGAAGGGCTCACGTGTTAAATTTCCAGATAATTCAACAAAGTCGAAAAAATTTGGGTTACGCTTTTCTGGTCCTTGGCCGTCGATATAGTATGAGTCGCATATTGTAATCGTATAAAACAACATTCGTAATACACGGAAGAGATATATATGTATGTATTGAGTTAGAGATTAAACAAAAAAAAAAAAAAAACAATTACGATTAATTCAATTCATTGAAAATCGTTACTTTAATTAAAGGAACCAGTACAGCGACTTTTGGAGAAATGATCATAGTCCGAAATCAATTTATTTCATAACCAAAGTTCATTTCACATCAAAATATTTTTCTTTTTCAAAATCATGTGTCGTAAGGATTTCAGAGCACCGTTGAACCGATTCAGATAATCTTGGATTCATTTTCTTCAGAAAACAAATCCTCATCATGTGAATGTAGGAATTTTGAAAATTTTTCGTTTTGGTTAAGTTATTTAAGAAATGAGTGATAATAATTTTTGCAAATTTAGTAAATTGATCATAACTTATGACGTAATTTTTTATTTTAAAATTCCTACCATTCACATGATGAGGATTTGTTTTCTGAAGAAAATTAATCCAAGATTACCTGAATCGGTCTAAAGGTGCTCTAAAATCGTTACGACACATGATTTTGAAAAAGAAAAATATTTTTATGTGAAATGAACTTTGGTGATGAAATAAATTGATTTCGGACTATGTCGTCCCCTTAAGCTAATTGATAAGATTATATATTAAATACGGTCAATGTCAATCCTCCTGCCTTTCAGTCCACGCGTTGTCTCGCTCGTAGTTAGATGTGTAGCTCTACTACTTTGCACGGAAATAAAAATATTTAAAAAAAAAAGAAAGATTGAAAAAAAAAAAAAAAAAAAAAACTACGCAACGCTTAATGACCCGGCATCACTCCACGAGGAGATTTTAAATGCGAAAGAACCAAACCGACTAAGACAAATGGCCAGTTGACTACGGCTGGCTTCTTCTACTTCTTCTTCTTCTCCTCAAATTCTCGTTCTCGTTCTCGTTCTCCTTCTTCGTATTCTTGAGTTCTGAATTTAAATACCCAATGCTACGTATGCGATTGATATAGCAAACACTGAATGATTATTTAACTCGGATATACTATACAACGTTTTTCTGCGAATATGTATTGAATTCCATATACGAACTTATTTAGGCTTATATTCAATTCAGTTCGATATCTATCTATCTATCTATCTATATCTTGTCTGATAGGCAAGGCTTTAGGATCTATTTCTCGGTGTATACCTGTAATTCTAATTAATTTCTTTATTTTTTATTTTTTTTTTTTTTTTTTTTTTTTTGGTCGAAAGAAATTTCCCTTGACCTTGGACTTGGCTTTTAGTTTTTAACTGAATATAGCATTATAACAGCTGCAACAGTCGGTAATTTGGGGCGGACGTAACCTTGAACGAGAAGAAAAAATATATATATATATATAAAAAAAAAAAAAGATCTTTTTTTCAAATAAGAAATCACACACACGTAATAAATAAAGATTTGTTTCTTATTTTTCTATCTCATATATTTATTATATAACATTTGTCAGCGAATTCTCTACGCGTTTTATATATAGCATAACGATGTGATCGATGTTATAGGAAGATGCATGTAGAAATACTTCCAACGGTATAATAATAAATAACAAAAAAAAAAAAACAAAAAAAAAAAAAAGAAATATATGAAAAAAGTCAAGCTATGACCACAAAGCTGCAGGTATATCGGAGTACCTAACGCGTCATCTTTAGCGACCGTCGGGTTTTGTCGAGGCTGCCGAAACTTGCGGAGGTCGCTATTTTTGGGTCAGGGCTCAACGAGCGCGGAACGCTCATCCCCACTACGTAGTTAAATCACCTCGCCCGAAGCGCACTCGCTGTCGCTGTCTCCTCCTCCTCCTTCTGTTTTTTTTTGCCCCACCGCCAAAATTTTATTCATATTTTATATTCAATATATATTCCGTTGTCGAGTTTTCAAAACTCGTTGCATATATATATTCTATAAACTAATGCATTATATATACTAGAAGGTGTAACATCATATTTATAACAATACAATTTTATATTCAATACATGTTTGACCCTGTAGTCTATTAGGTATAGTATTTTAACTCCTGAATCTGTATACCGAGAAGTTTCGTGGACGCGGAACGCTAGGGGTACCAACCCGAAATTTTTGCTATTCCATAGGCGTAGGTCATACAGTAAACTGCAGCAACAGTTTGGTAAGTTACTAGATGTTTCTAGTAAAATCACTAGAGATCACTAGAAATCTAGTGATCATTGGTCACTAGATTTCTGGACTAGAAATCTAGTGACTAGATTTCCAGTGATTTCTAGTGATCTTACTAGAAACATCTAGTAACTTACCAAACTGCTGCTGCAGTTTACTGTATGACCTACGCCTATGGAATAGCAAAAATTTCGGGTTGGTACCCCTAGCGTTCCACGTCCACGAAACTTCTCGGTAGATCGCGACTCACGCGTTGAGTTGACGAGATCTACCATCTCTCTATCTCTATCTCTCTCGCTCGCTCGCTTCCCTCTCTACTTTATTCGCGTTGTTTTGTAGCGTGACCCGTCGCGCTCACGTGGTAAAACACGCGTCTCTACGCATACGCGGCAGATTTATTCACGTGTCTGTGGAGGCATAAACTTGTATACGCGTATGAATGATTACGTTTTAAATCACCACGCCGATATATGTACACAGAAAGAAAGGTTAACTTGATTCAAGACAATTTTTTGCGGTACAAAAATGAAGACCGAAATTTTCTCGGATCAAATCAAAAATTTTTCTCGAACCAAGAAAATTGGGACAATTTTCTTGGTTCGAGAAAAATTTTTGATTTGATCCGAGAAAATTTCGGTCTTCATTTTTGTACCGCAAAAAATTGTCTTGAATCAAGTTAACCTTTCTTTCTGTGTATGTACACTAAACGTAATGGATTCTGATCCGGACGAGTTGGACAATTCTAGAAACAATTTAAAATAAATAAATAAATAAATATTAAACGAAAACTAATATATTGAACAAATAATATATACATATATATTTATTAATAAATAAATTATTCAAAAATTTATGTCCCTTCGTATTCCCATTTAATAGTTTTTTTTTTTTTTTTTACGAGTTCTGGCATCGTAACAAAAATCTGTGATACTACTTTTACCGAATTCTAATGATATCAGTCTGTCTTTTTTTATTTTTTACATTTTATTTCATTTTTATTTTTATTTTTTTTATTTTTTCTATATTTTATATTTATTCGATCCTTATTCAACCATACGAATTCTCACGTTGTGAGTATATATAAAAAGAATATTGAAATTTCAATAAAATCATAAAATTTTGAAATCAATTGACAGAAAAAAGAATTCAACTTCGATCGCTATATGATATAATTGACTCGCGATTCTTTTGCTGAATTTAACTTTTCTGAAATTTCACTTCCTATATTAGAATTTTAGTTATTAAGAGCTGGAAATAGTTAGACGTTGTATATATTGATGCATGTCCGAAGCAATAAGGCCCCTTCCTTAGGGAAAGGCTTCTTGCTCCGTTCAATCCAGAAGAAGTTTCCTTTCTCCTTGAGGTTACTAAAGTACGTTTTAAGCAACCTGACGCTCCAGCTCTGATCCAGATTGTGCGAGAAATTAATAAAGATTTGAAATTGCGATAATATTTATGCTCCAATTCAACAAACACTATTTTTTGAAAAACTTTTTATACACAGAAAAAATGGTCAATTTTGAGCCAAGAAAATTATTCTTGATTCAAGATAATTTTTCGGTCCATAAATGAAGAACCGAAATTTTCTCGGATCAAATGAAAAATTTTCTCGAACCAAGAAAATTTGGAAAAAATGAAGACCGAAATTTTTGATTTGATCCGAAAAAATTTCGGTCTTCATTTTTGGACCGCAAAATTATCTTGAATCGAGTCAACCTTTCTTTCTGTGTATATATGGAATATACTTCGAGTAGTGGTAAAGTTGTCGTTTTCGTTTTCGTTGTCGTTTTCCCAGAAGTTTAGAACGGACTTTGAATCTCTAGCCGGAATTAATTAGCCATATAGTAATAGTTGAGTTGCGAATTAGTTGTTAGAAGTTTATGATTAAAGGAATTAATTTCTCGAGTTTTGACTCGAAAGTTTTATTCACATTCCGTTTCTTGAGTGCAGGGTATAATTTCGTTGGACGTTAAAAGTGGTCCTGGAAATTTTTCACTGTGCTACTATAAAGCAAAGAAGAAGAAGAAGACATATAGGCTTGATCAAAGAAACGATTCAAATGTCCAAGGCTTTCGTTTTTTCTTCTTGATGTATATGAAGTGTCTCAATTAATAAACCTTACAAATCTTCCGTAATTCCAATGTTTAAGACGGAATATATATATCGTGGGCAATAAAGCCCAACTCTCAACGTCCGAGGAAAATAATAGGTCCGCGAAAAAAAAAAAAAAAAAAAATAAATGAAAAAGGCAATTTATATTATATTGCAGATGGATTTCATGTCGACGCTGCTGTATTTATCAAATTGATGGAATAAATTAAGATATTAAAAACATTTCGATCACGTCTGGCAACTTTTGTATAGATTATGTTTATTTCTGGATATATAAGTCTATTATCCGCCAATGAATCAAACGAGTTAATTGAAATTCATTGTATCTCTCTAACCTGTGCCGCATCACGTTGCCAGACACGCTGCCAGCGTGATTGGGTACGTAACATTCGAGGTATCAGACGGACACTTCGTGTTTCCTGTATATTATATACCTACATCGAACAAAAGTGATTCACGGTGCAGGGATTTGAGAAAATTTTCTAATTAATATTACCTAGTTATATACACAAAATCTTATCAAGTTTAATCATCGGGTTATATCGCGTTACTAATGCCATAAGGTCGTAAGCGCAAAAAAAAAAAAAAATCATATTTTTGGTGGCAAAATCTTTTTCGTGCCATATAACATCGTTTGGGCATATCCGCAAAAAAAAATATTTTTTTTACCGCTTACGACCTTATGGCATTAGTGACGCGATATATTATGCATTTGTTCTTCACTGACAAAGAAATAAATTTAGTTTTAGATGAATAGCTTGTACTATATATATATATATACTGGGAATTTCGGGTCACAATTATTATTTCCGAAAATTTGGGACTCGTGGCTCTTTGTTAGTTTTTTTTTTTTTTTTTTTTTTTTTTAATTATTATTGCAGAATTTATATGATGAACTTCAGATATGATAAAAAAAATATTGTCGACGTTGCAGTTTTGAATGAAAATGAAAATGGTTAAAGGTTTCAATTTTTTCCGAAAGATATAGTTTTCTCCGAAAAGGTATAATACAGCTTTTTTTTATTTCTAGTCGGTATATCTTTTCTGTTTTTTTTCACGTTTTTTTTATCAGATCTAAAAAAATTTTAAGAATCAGTCCGAAAATCGTGTCTTCAGAACGTTGGACGTTATATATGAATCGTAGTACACAAGTTCTCCTATACAGAAACGCTATTTTCAGAGATAAGAATATTTTTATGGAACCGGATTGAAGTTATCAAAATTTCAAAAGTTCCAAACGGTAAAAGTTCCAAATTCGTTTGAAACGACTTCGAGTTTTCAGAAACGATTAATTTTAGAACATTGCAATGCCGAAAGGTCGGAATGCCGAAGGCCCAAGAATCCAAAAATTTTGTTCTATTTCTCAGGATGTGAAGACAAAAAATAATTTTTTACGGAAACACGTACCTATTGTATCTACTTTAATCGATAACTTAGATGTCGTATATAATTGATAGGGTTTTGAAACTTTTTTTTTTTTTTTCCCGAAAATCACATCTCAAGAATGTGACGATTAATTTGCAAACTGTGAGAGTCGACAATAATATTTAAATTCGGAATTTTTTACCGAGATTTTTAAAATCCGAAATTTCATAACCCGCGGTCCCCATTTTTATGTAAAGCTGCATGGTTCAAAATCTGTATCCGACCGAAATAACGTGTAAAACAAAAAAAAAACAAAAAAAAAAAAAAAAAGGTCAACAAACTTCTTCCTCGCTCCTTCTTCCGCCCCATAAAAGAAGAGAACGGCCAGTTTTAATCGCGCAAGTAAATTCATTCTCACGGTTCAGCTCTCGATGTGCCAGGGATTTCGTTACGTAATATAAATCGGCATTTAATCAATCGGCTCTCGGAGAAGATGCGGAAAACTTGGACGTATCTCGTACAGGTATAGCTGCAGCAAATCTCTTAAGATCTAAATCCCTTTGGTAATTCCCGCGGTTTTACAGAATCGCGATAATACATTATTTTACTTCGATATTTTTACTCAGAAATTCATTCGTGCAGAAATAAATTTAATAAAAATCATTCTCTTATCAGTTGTGTATATCAGGACTGAATAGAAAAATCGAAATAAAGACACTGATATAAATACTGCAGTGTTTAATTCTTACAGATCTATACCACAAACTCTTTTTCTTTTTTTTTTTTTTTTTTTTTTTCTTCTAAATCGTCGTCAACTCCAACCTATATTATAATCCGATAAGCGATAATAATATATATATTCCGTTTTTACAAATAAATGAAAATAAATGTCAATTCTTAAAATCTCTAATGGTAAAAAAAAAAAAAACAGGAAATTTCAATCAGTTCTATAGTTTGCCTGTCACATACCTATGCTGCAAATAATATTTGCTACTAAAAACCCAGGAAAAAAAAAGAAAAAAAAAAGAAAAAAAAAAAAAAACTTGTAACGGCTTATTGCTTTTCTATTATTATAGTTGTGCTAAATTTTTTCGAAGCAGTAAAATTTTTTGATGTAGGAATTTTTTTATTTTTATTTTTTTTCTCTTTTCTTAGTTTTCTAACACTTTAATAGTTTTTGCGAAAGTGTAGATGGCTACTCGAATGTAAAAGTATAGCCTGAATTCTTGGTAAAATCTATTTTCAAAAAAATATCTAACATAAGTATCTTATGTGAATTGATTATATATTTGTGATATTTTGGGCAGACAATGTGTTCGAAGTTTTTTAATTTTTTTTTTTTTTTTTTAATTTTTTCATATACGTGAATTTCACCCGGGTATAAGGTACCTTAATTTCAGTCAAGAATAGATTTAGGAAGCTACTAGAAATGCAGCGAGTCTGCCAACTCCTGTTTGGTACCTACATGAATGAGTTAGTTAAATGCGCGCTGCATACACGTGGTGCTCCTTGGTGATTTATCCTCGGCAACTCAAAGCTGCATCGCAGAATTAAGAAAACTAAAACAGCTGTCCTATTTATTTGCCGAATAGATGCGACGATTACGTGCAGTTTTCAGCTAAAGACTTTAAGCTACAATGACGTTGCAGGCATGACCTAAAAAAAAAAAAAAAAAAAAAAAAAAAAAAAAAATTGAATTTGATTGTTTTTTTTTTTTTTTTTTCAAATTTGTTCGATTTATTTTTGGTTTTCGTGTTTCATTCTTAAAAACTGTACCTATACTAAAGTTTCTTTCAATGTGATGTACACACATACTACCTACGTATAGCGAGAGCTAATTCGCCGTTTATTCTATTCTCGTTCTTATTGTCAGTCGAGAAAATGATCTTTGGTTAATATTAGACTGCAGCAGTAGCAGCGGTATAAGTAGAAGTAAAGAGAACCGAGTTCGGCCATTCAGAAGCATTTCTGCAACGGTCGGTGAAGCGGATTCAGAATGAAGAGGAATTATACGAGCAGTCGAGAGTTCGTTGTCTTCTGCACTCCGAGACTACTGACTATCTTTGGAATCCAAGATAATTACATAGAATGAAATTCTGCTATGCTATAGTCGCGGCTAACCGCACGCGTTTATACAGTGCCAAATTATTTGTAGGAATTTACTGCTCGGAACAGATGCCGGTATACTCGGCCATTCCATATCCGTTTTTTTTCTTCTTCTTTTTTTCCTTTTTATTTCATTTTTTTCAATTTGACGATTATGTACAAGCCTACGGTACTACCTAGGTACATAATTCTCTATAATTCTTATTTTTTTTTCACTTTATAAGAAAAATCTTTCTTTCATTAGAAAATTGACTTTCGTTAATTTTTAACTAATCCTCACATTTTCGGGGTATCTAGGGTCCGAATAATCTTTGCAGATGTATACGGCGCGGGAGATGAAATAATCTGAAATTTACATGATTTGACATTCAAATGATTATGGGCGTAAAAAAATTGCCATAATTTCATCAACTTCAACATTTGCGTCTATAACGAGAAATGAAATAGGCTTTTTTTTTTTTTTTTATGATCCTGTACCCTTTTCAGACTTTGACAGAATTTATCAAACGAAATATATCTAATAGAGGTAAAATAAATTATGCGATAAATGATGAAGAAATAAATTTCCAAAATTTTATCTAATCATTTATTTATTTATTTATTTTTCTTATTTTTATTGTTACAGAGGAGGAACCCGTGGAGAACAATAGAACTAATGGCAATCATTATGGAATACAACGAGCCAGTCCGGTGGGTTCAAGTTCTCGGGGTACACCGCCTACGTCAACGCATCTAACGACGTTACACACCTCACAACAGCTTCACAACAATCACAACAATTCGCATAATCATTATCTAGATAATCATAATTCGAATCATTCAAATCATTCATCATACGGCGGTGGTCCCCTAGTCGTAGATTTGGAAGCCAGTAGCGACAGCAAGAGGCATCGGAATGGGTAAGCGTGTTTAGATTATTATTAGAAATATATAAAAAAAAAAATAAAAAAAAATGCCCAACTGTAATTACAGACACGAGAAAGCAATTTCAGTCGTGCAATTAAATATCAAATTTCTTTGTTTTTTTTTTTTTTCTTTTTCTTTTTATGTAACAAGTTATCGCGGTATCTGCGCAGTGCTAGATAACGAAACATATGGCCTTCCAATGTTCGGCTTTACAATAAATATAGCGTAGGTATCCTTGGAATCTTGGATTTAAAATTCACATTACTGTGACAATGAGTTAAATCTATCGATCTCTAGGATGATCATATACGTCGGAATAAATATCAGCAAGCGAAATAATTATTTTATCTCTTCTCCGATTTCTATCAAAGATAAAGAATTAAAAAAAAAAAAAAAAATTGAAAAAATTAATTTTTTTTTCTAAATATCTATACGTGGATTAGAAAATTATCATTTGATATAATCCGCTAGATATTTTCTAAGGCATAATTAATATCATTTAATTTACTGATATAGTGATAATAATTAGTTCGCCATAATATCTAACGTATATATCTATCAGATGGTTTAATTATTTACGATGCTGCACGTGGCTTATACACGTGGAGATAATGGCTATAGGTACCCCAATCAATCAGTCTCGTGTCTTTTGTATTTGCGGAAAGCTGTTATTCTGCTGATGTAACTGCATATTATACGATCTATATTATATCAGGGGTATTATAGTTTTAGTTAGTTCCTGGTTTTTTTTTTTTTTTTTTTTTTTTTTTTTTTCATTTAAAATAGGAAGGATATTAGATTTTTATTTATAATTTCTAATTTATACTGACATGTACATACATAAAATGGTCACAAAGTCAAACAAATTTTTGCGAAAAAATGTTGACTAAAATTTTATTTCCAATTATTTTCAGTGTACCTGGTATGGTATATCGAATGGCAAATTTCTAGTCTATCTATTTTTGATTATCTTATAATAAATTGTACATTCTGGCAATTTCATCGTTAAACTTTCATTATTGAATTAAACTCTAAAGAAAAAAAAAAAAAAGTTGCATAATATAAGAGTGTTCATATTTTTGCGATACATATACTAGCTAAAATTTAATTAGGGTTCTATATGTTCGTTTAGCAATCGAACAATCTGTTTTTACCACACTTTTATCCATTTCTATTATATATATCTATAAACACTTTTTCTCAATATAGTTTTAAAATCAGTTTTCAGAAAAGAATTTCTAACGATCCTATATCGCGTCACTAATTCCATAAGGTCGTAAGCGCCAAAAAAAAAAAAAAAAAAAAATTCGTGTTTTTGGTGGCAAAATCTTTTTCGTGCCATATAACATCGTTTGGGCATATCCGCAAAAAAAAAATAATTTTAAAAAACTGATAATCATACGTAAAATTGCAAAAGGGAATATAAGCCGCACTCAATTGCTTATTGCTCGAAGTTGCTTTTGGCTATATATAGGTACTATATGTATTCAATACGACATGTGCCATTCGTCCTCTGTACACGATAATCTTACGTAACATTTCTTCTGCCTCTGTATTATATATCCTAATGTGCTGAATTATTATGAACAGTTATTCACTGTCGCGAGGCTTCTTCCTATACCTACACGTGGCTTAAGTTTATTGTTTTTCTTTCCCTATTTTAATAGCCCATGTGTTATCCGGTCTGGTACGAGGGAGGTACATAATAAATTGGAGAAAAATCGAAGGGCCCATCTAAAGGAGTGCTTCGAACTTCTTAAAGGACAATTGCCAGTTCAGGACGAGAAAAAATCATCAAATTTATCCATCCTTCATGCGGCCATCCGACACATACAGGTCAGTCAGTTTTTTTTTTTTTTTTTTTTTTTTTTTTTTTTTTTTTTCTTTTATCTCAATTGTCATCGATAAATAAATATCCTAATACATTTTTCATATACGAAATAAAATTGTCGTATGACATTTTTTTTTTTTTTTTTTTTTTTCTCGGATCGTTTAAAATTAATAGTTGATAATACTATTAGGGGTCTAATTGAGATTTTTTTTTTTTTTTTTTTTTTTTTTTTCAATGAAAATGGTTCTCTTTCTCTCTCGAAAATATACATATTTCTGTTTCTTTGAAACGTGGTAATAAATTCCTCCGTTCGTTTGTCAAGTAATTTAGAAGAAAAAATGAAAAAAATTAGAAAAAATACGATCTTTTCTAAATAAAAACGTGGTTATAAGATTTGTTTGAAAAAAATAAAAATTTCAGAAATGATTTGTGGGTCAATTTATAAGCCCGAAACTTCTGGCTAACTGACTGAGTGGCTCGCGAGTTTAACACTTCGTGTAAACACATTTCCGGTTATTTTTATTCCTAGTATACGGGTTGAAAGCGAAAAAAATCTTCGGTAATATTTGTACAAGAAAAATGTTGCGATTAGATTATAATAAGACATTTTTTCCTATAACGTCTTAAAAATGAAAGAAATAGAAAAAGAAGAAGAAGAAAAAAAAAAAAAAAAAATGACCTGAAATTTAACAAATATATATACTTAATTAAATTTATCGAATCGATTCGTCATATCTCACCAATTCGCTAAAAAATTATGAATAATAGTCTTGTAATTTATAATTCCGTCGTCCTTTGAGTTATTATATTTCTTTTTTTTTTTTTTTTTTTTTTTTTTTCTGTCAAATTCGGAGTTAGAGCCACGTGAGAGATAACAAAATAGCAATTTGCTAAATGCCAAAAGCTCACGTCACGCTATTGTAATTGATGGGGTAGAAAATTCTGGCTAAATGCATTTGATGTCGTAACATCCATCTAAATAATTCTATACTGTATAATATATATATATATATTATATATATATATATAGAACCCCCTGCGAGCTTTATATACTACCTACTAAATAGAAATAAATAAAAAAAAAAAAAAAAAATATATAGAATTTTTTTTTCGTCTTTTTTCGATCTCGTTCGCGAGATGCTAATTTGAACCCTACTTCCGGTCACCTGTTTCAGCCTATTAGCTATTTTATTTTTCAATTCAATCGTGAATATGGGCCACGAAAATAGGTATATATACCTACACTTATCTACCTATACTTACAATATCTGTCGCAATAAATAATTCAGAGGAAAAAAAAAAATGAGGAAAAATTTTTTTTCACATAGGTGAAAATTATTTTTTCATATTTTTTTATTTATATCTTTAGTCTGATGGGTTTTTTTTTTTTTTTTTTAAATTCTATTTTATTTTATTTTATTTTATTTTATTGTAGATCATACTATTGACGAAATATCAACCCACGTGTATATTTTTAAATACACCATTAGCGAATTATATATTATATACACGATTACTATTTATAAATATATAAATATATTATTATTATTATTATTATTATAATATATATTATAAACTGGCTTCCGGAAGAGCTGGCAGGTCGATGTCAACGAGTCGTGAAACTTCACGTAATAATATACAGATATTATACTTGGCACCAACGGATTTTCTTTTGAAATTAGTTTTTTTTTTTTTTTTCTTTTCTTTCCTCGGACGATTTCGAAAGCAGAAAAAAAGAAACGAAGATACGAAACGGTTATATATTTTCGTTGATATTTCATTGAGTGGGTATAAGACTTGAGTTCTAAATTCTGAATTTTCACTTTTGATTTTTTCTTTATTCTTAAAATTTTTTTTCTCTATTCTATATTTTCTTCTTCAAAGTTTCGAGTTCTTTATTTCCCTTAAAAAAAAAAAGTAGTTGTTTTTCTATAACAAACTATATGTGAATAAATCGAAACATTAATTATTGTAAAACCCTTTTTCATAAATCGGTATTAATATTTGCTGGAAATACATAAAACTGCGAGGCTTTCCAAACAGACTCAATTTTCAATTCTACAATTTCTTTTATAGTATAGCAATACTAAAAGCTATACGTTCTGATCGCATATATACATAAAACCAAGATCACTCGATCGGATCCGTGTGTTGTGGCAGTAACAAATCGAGTCTGCGAGAGTTTCGAAGTTAGTATAAATCGACGTCTCGTCGATCAATTACTGTCAATGTGTTGTATCAAAATTTCAACATGGCTGCGATGATACAGTCCTTTTTTTTTTTTTTTTTTTTTTTTTTTTTCGTCTCGTTATAATATTATTATAGTCGCATATAATATAATATAATAAAAGGATAATAGAACTAAGAGATACACCGCGGGTTGAGGAAGGCTTTTATATCGTGTCACAAATGCCATAAGGTCGTAAACGCCAAAAAAAAAAATTTTTTTTTTTGCGGATATGCCCAAATGATGTTATATTGCATGAAAAAGATTTTGCCACCAAAAACACGAAATTTTTTTTTTTTTTTTTTTTGGCGCTTACGACCTTATGGCATTAGTGACGCGATATATTATAAATATAAGTCTCTGGGTTATATCATTATAAACATGTTCATATAAAACGTTTTAAAAAATACTGGTGTGGCACACGGTACACCGTCTCTATGTATCTCAGCTCAATAGCCAGTAGCGCAAGCCAACAATTAGTCTCTAACGTTTCTTATGTCAGACGGGCGTAGGTCGGCGCTCTGGTATTCTCGCGCCGATCGAACCTACGCGCGCGCGACTCACGTCTCGAGCCCGTGTGTGCAGCACCACTGTGCAGTTTTTGTTGTATACGTGCGTGACGGTGTGCCACCGAAGCTGCGCGTCCCCGCGAAGGTCGTCGGCTCCCACCCCACCACCACTACCATCACCATTACCATCACTACACTCGGTAATCGTTCGAACGTTTCGAGCCGTTACCCCCACCCCACGTAATATCTCCGTCCATACATCCCTACTCTTATACCTTTCTATACTCGAAAACTGCGACATCCCTCCTTCTCCCTCATTCAACTTTCCGTTATCGGCGGGGAACCACGTGACACAGACTCGCGGCCATCATCGTCGCTACGAACAGCACGCAGCTGACCGCGTGTTCGTTTCCTGATGCATAGCTCTCATACGCGCTAGTATAGCTATAGCTATAGCTATAGGTATGGGTAGGTAGGTAGGTATTACGCTTGGGTTTGGCGACGGGATTTCGGCTGTAAATTGGGGTCGGAAAGAAGTCGAGTTTTTTTTTTTTCATTCTTTTGTTTCTTTTTTTTTTTGCTTTTTTGCTTTTTGTTCTTCGAACCACCCATTGAGTTTAAGGGTGTTTTTTGTTTTTGTTCTATTGACCGGGTGCCAAATCCGACCCATTATAGTAGTGAGAAAAATCGTATAATTGAGGGTATAGAATTAAAGTATTAGGTACCTGAAAGATCAGACATTCTGAGAATTTTTTTTTTTTTTTTACGATATTGAGAGAAAAGGATATCAATAATGAAATAAAAAAAGAAATACCTGCAGACAGGAAGTTTATATATAAATATATATATAGGAAGACGGAACGATCTTTGATTCATAATTAATGTATACCTGCCCGTATAGCGATTTCGTCAGATGTATATATATAGTATTTTTAAATTCTGCGGGTCACCAAAAATAATAAAAAGAGTTGAAAGAGAATAAAAATGAAAAAAAAAAAAAATTGAAAAATCATTACTAATGTATTCGTATACTTCAGTGAATATAAACTTTAGATCGTGTTCACGTTGTCACTTTGATAATATATTATTGAAATAAAATTCAAGAGTAAGACTATACAATACCTAGGATATCAGAGAATCATTGAGAAAATGAAATGTAGAAACGTATATTCGTATGCATAAGTTAGATATAGAAGTATGTAGAAGTACAACGAGTACAAGGTTTTTATATTTACGATCAGAATTTTAATCTAAATTCCATATCATGAAGACTGCGCGAATTCTATATTATGATACGATAATTTGAATATCGCGTAAACAGCGAAATTATCTTATGTATTATCTATTTAAGGCCCATCCCTAGTCGCCGACCTTATTTTGGTCGAAATGTGTGAGGAAATCGAATTCGAATAATTTTTTAACAATGTAAAAACCATCTGTAGACACGATTTTCGTACGAAAAGAACATTTTTTTTGGACATATGTGTTCGAAATTGAAATAGAATTTGCGCTAAGTTGGCCTTTTTTGCGTTTTTTTACGCCTGGGCTCAGATAATAATCGAAATGTGTCTACATTTCGACCAAAAGGAGGTGGGCGACTAGGGATGGGCCTTAAAATTTGTAATATCTTGTTCTCGCGCGTATGATATAAAAAAAAAAAACTTAAGAGATTGTTTAATTATTCTTCAATATTGTATTTTGGAAATTGAACAAAAAAAAAAAAAATGAAATAAAATGAAAAATTGATCGAAAGATCTGATTTACTTTAAATTCCACTATATGTAGTATAGGTACTATACCAGCGACTATAAGAGTAACGGATATAGGAACCTGCGCGAATGATGTTGCGCAAAATAACCTCGGCCTCGATTAGATCAGAGGGCCCCGGCTAGCAACCCACACCCGAAAATTGTCCCACCGTTATCTTTACAATCTTATGAGTTTTTTTTTTTTTTTTTTTTCCTCTTTTTTTTTTTTTTTTTTTTTTTAAACGCACCAAAATATATATCGCGGCTGGTTAGATTAAACATTGAAGATTTACGAACTGAAAGACAATGTTGTTCAGCGAGAGATACGCTCCGAAGACAACCCATAAAATTTAATGGCAAAAGACATTATAGTTAAAAATTAGTTTTTTTTTTTTTTTTTCTTTTTTTCTTAGTTTTATAATATTGTGTCAAATTAAGTTTTAGATTTTAGATCCAGATTGTATTTTTTTTTTTTTTTTCTTGTCTAGAGATGAAGATAATTTATTTCTTAATTTAGTTTTAAATGAAGTCAACATTTTTATACATAACTACACAGAAATATAACTACGGTTTGTAATATAATAGTTAAATACGTGAAGTATAAAAAAGAAGCAAATGCATAATATGGTTTTGAGGATAAATTTATACTACGCGCAGGTGGGAGCTCTGGGAACGATTATTATGAAATATAATATAGTATACATAAGATGTGTTGTTTTTGTGAGTCAAATTCTAGCGCAGGCGTTTGCACGTGCGCTGATCAGAAAATATATCTTACATATATCTATATAACATACACAACGAAATCGGTTCATCTTATAGAGAGCTACAACAGATTAATCAAAGTCAAAGAAATTTCTGTTCTTATACACAGTTCGCAGATTATCTATCTCTCTCTCTCTCTCTCTCTATACTTCCTTGAAATTTGACTAAACTATATTATATAGCTGAATATATAATATTGAAGACTATTAGTCAAACTTGAAGAAAAAAACAAAAAATAAAAAATAAATACACGACTCATTTATCAATGTCAAATTAACTGAATCTAAACGCGTGTCAATTCCAGAAAATTCGAATCTTTAGTTATGGAAGCGACATCGAGGAAGCAGAAAATATCATCCTGTACATAATTATTTTTATCTTTAAAAAAAAACAAAAAAAAAACGCTAATCATTTAGCATCATAAATAATTCAAGACGATACAGAAATAGATGTTTCATCTTTGTACAGGTTTTTTTTTTTTTTTTTCTTTTTTCTTTTTTCTTTTTTATACTCAAAAAGATCGCGAGATCTATATAAAAGTCGGGTGCAAATATTCTCAACAATTTTTATACTCATCATCGAAATACATTCATGTAATCCATCACGAAAAAAAAAAAAAAAAAACAGAAAGTATATTAAGTTTTTGAGTATTTTTCAAATTTCAAATTTCATTTTTCATATTCCCGCAATCCGTTCTCTAAATTTTTTGGAGTGAAAAAATTCACTCCTTTTTTTTTTTTTTTTTGGACTGGTATACTGTTTTCAATCCAAGGAAGTGAAAATTCACTCTGAATGGAGTGAAATTTCACTCTTTTTTCTTGGATTGGTGCAATTTTCACTCCAATAGAAATTAAGAGAGCGTGTATGAGTAATGAGTTGGCAAAATATAAATAATCCATTTAGTTATATCTATATAGTATATATATATATATATATATATATATATATCGCGTTGCAATATGCTTCCGCGCATCATTCATTACTCGAAACGTTTATATATCAGGTTACAAATAATTTATTAAAAGCCCGAAAACCAGGCGAACTGCATATAGACACACGTTAACCATATGCAGTAGCTACAGCTCATTGTCAGTATTTCGAAACTGTAAAGCGTAGGAGGAGTGCGAAGACCGTGGGATACTCATACTGTATTATTAAGTATTCTCTCTCTTTTTTATTTTTCTCTTCTTCTTCTTCTTTTTTCTCTCTTCTTTTTTTTTTTTTTTTTTCTTTTTCTGTTAACTCACAAACAATAATTATAATCATTATTATTTTTGTTACATACACAGATATGTTTTATTTTTAGAATCTGTTATATAGTTAGATTTATAGAAAAATTACCTACACGGAGGAGATGGTGTTATTTATCGCTATTGACAATATATTTAATTCGCGTGGGTGAAATTTTTTTTCAAGATCAACATTCCCACGATATATAGAAATGTAACAAAAAAAAGTTTGTACAATTATATTCATTTCTTCATGATCTGATAAATAAAGAAAATTAAAAAAGGAGGAAATTTTTATTACCAAAATTCACACTCAAAAAAAAAAGTCTTTGGTTGTCCCAACAAAATTTTGGTTATTCCAACGAAATTTTTGATTTACTGAACAAAAAAAAATTGATTGTACATATAAGTAACCAAATTTTGGTTTTTTATTTTTCTGAGTGCAGTAGACTGCGTGTAATGTGTTATTTTGTATTTTTTTTCACCTGCGTGCATTATTTTGCTGCACACGTGGCTTTGTGGGAATAATAATAATAATAATGAAGAAAATAAAAACATTCGCGATTATTGCAATATCGATGTTTTTACAGTTTCTGCGACTGTTGAATCTTCTGCGTGAAGTTAAGACCACCGATGTCTCGGAAATAACCGCGATAAAAATATACTACGTGTTACGCCTCTCCCGATTCTATAGCCAACGCTAGGAGGCTGCGGGCTAATAAATCTCGCCTTCGTAAACTACTATATGGTAGAGAGGTGGTATAGAGTTGAGACTTGAGACCAGTTTGTAGGTAGCCGATTGGGCAAAAAAGAAATAAAAAATCAAAAAAAAAAAAAAAAAAAAAAAAATCAAGAAATCATTTCGACCGAAATTTTTATTGAAACGTTGTTGAAATTCGCTGAGAACGAAAAATAGAAAAACACTAAAATTCATTACATTTTTTCGCAAATGACTCAATATTATATATATATAAATACTTATAACATAAATATCGTAATCTGACACAGAATGGTTGATTCATTTTATAATTTGATTTTTTATTTTTTTTTTTTTTTTATTTTTTTTTTTAGAATTTAAATGGGCGTCTTAATTTTTGTACGAAACAAAATATAAATTCATAATCATATATATAATAGGTATACTTATTGCTTATATTAACACCTGCATTTCCACCTATATATACGTAATTATGTATTTATACACATTTTCTTTGAAGCAAATTATTATAATATTCACGTAATTTTTTTCGTGGGGTAATATAATACATACGAGTATAATTACCAGTGACTTATAATATAACGTAGCTGCTTTAATATTCAAAGTTTTTCTTCTTTTTCTTCTTCTTCTTCGATTTTTTTTTTTTTTTTTTTTTTTTTTTTTCTCTCTTCTCTTTGTGAGACCGTTATTCCATTCCATTTAAGGATATGGACACGGTTGTATATGTAATAATAGTTACTATTATTAATAGTTTACAGTAAATTAATGTTATAGTCATTCACTCCGGACATTCGAAACAGATTAACAATGAAAATGAAAATCTTATTTTATTTTTTTTTTTTTTTTTTCGATACCGGTCAGTATAACACGTAATCTGTTTATATTATTAAACAATAAATTTGATGCTGTTTTATAATATCTATATTTGAAGGGCCGGATCGAATAACGACTTCCACGCTCGTGCCAGTCGGACAGGCCCCTGAATGTATGCAATCGCCGCTGAGCGCGGAGCAAACTTTTAGGATTAAAAAGATATTAACAAATCTTATACTTATACAAAACTGTCAGCGAGAAAGTTGTTCATAATGGTTCGAAGTATATGTTTCGTAAGTTACAATAATTTTCATACCATATTTTCAAAAATATGAGAAGTTATAGTGCCGGCTTCGTTTGTGCCGACTATGGACTAGTCACTTTATGCAATTTTAGGGTTTCAAATTACACTAATTGTGGAAGGCATGAGAAAAATACTCCAATGTAGCGATAGATGAGAATAATATACCCTACCGTTTGTGACATCTATTTTTCACTCGTTTTTGAATAAAAAAAATTAAAAATCCGAAAAAATCTCAAACCAAATACGTTTCTGTGCCTTTCGCGTCGAACGCTACTTAAACGAAGGCAGATAGACCATAAGTTGACTGGACCTTTTTTGTAGAGCGTTAAATTCTATACAAAAAAGTCCGCGACGGCATATATCTATAGTTGATATCCGATGCGTTTGAGGCGATGCAAAACGCATCTATGAAACGACGCTTTTCCGTTGACTGACAGCAACATGGCAGCCGTTGCCATGGCCATGGCCTGTAACTTCTTATATTTCCGAAAATATAGTATGAAAATTATTGTAACTTACCAAACATATACTTCGAACCATTATGAACAACTTTCTCGCTGACAATTTTGTACAAGTATAAGATTTGTTGATGTTTTTTTAATCCTAAAAGTATGCTTGTCGCTCAGCGACGATTGCATACTTTCAGGGGCTTGTCCGACTGGCAGGAGCGCGGAAGTCGTTATTCGATCCGGCCCTTCATTTATGCAACATATCATACCTCGTTAGTAAAAAAATTCGGTGACCACGTGCTCAAGCGCGCACGTGGGGATTCTCTTGCGTCTCTTCACCCTTTACTCAATACTCTCTTCCTTCATTTCTAAATTTTTAAAATCGGTTCAATTATTAAATTATCAAATTATTAAATTGTTAAATTATTAAATTGTTGAATCTGAAAATTTGATAAAGCAGAAAAAAAAACACTTGATTCAGGAAAATGCATAATTGATGGCTCCTTAGAGAATATTTATTAGTCTCAGAAATTATTTTTTTACTTCAAGTTCACAATTACTCGAAACAAGTACGCGTACTTGTTTCGAGTAATTGTGAACTTGAAGTAAAAAAATAATTTCTGAGACTAATAAATATTCTCTAAGGAGCCATCAATTATGCATTTTCTTGAATCAAGTGTTTTTTTGGCTCGGTGTAGCGTTGTTGAAAAAAAAAAAAAAAAAAAAAAAAAAAAAATTGTAAAATATGTATATCTTTGAATTTGACTAAAAAGTTTCTGAGGATAGTAATTAAGTGACAGAAATAATTATCTCCACGAAAGTGCGTTCGGACATATGTATATATAATGATTAATCACTTGTCGCTATTTGTGCTGAGCTCTACTACTTTTGCATATGTATACACATTAGCGCAGATAAATATATATATATATATATATATATATCTACGTGCGTATATTCTATATAATGTAAATTAAGATAAGTTTTTTCACCCTGAAGTGCCCTCGAAATTTTTTTTATTTTCAAGTTTATTTATTTACCATCCTTTGATTTATCTAAAGAAGTCAAAAACTCTTCTTTCAGATCATTAATAATTAATCTAAGAATAAACGTGTCAAAGTTGTTTATACGATATAGAACAGATATAGTATACCGATACATATTAGCATTTTGTAATTTATTAAGATCGTCATTAGTTGGCGTTCCGAGTTCTGTGTATTTTCATTTCTTTATCATTATATAAGAATAATTATAATACCACCACAAAAGAAAATACATGCTTACACAGTAATTAAATATACGTTAATGTTATACAATATCAATCGGTTGCTGATTATATATTTATCTATAATTTTTTTTTTGTAATAATCCAAAGAATGTAACATAAAAAATTCAATCACAAAGATTTTTGGAATTGGGTCATTAAAGAATTTTCGGATAATTTATTTATATTGAATGAAAAGTATTAAACCTTTAGTTCAATGATGAGGATTCTTCTATATTATCAACTTTTTCATCAAATTCACAAAAGCAAAATTTTGAAAAATCACCACCACATAGAAAGTTGAAATAATTTATTTTCTTTAGGGTATGTGTGTAAGGGTCTTCCTACAAATCGATTTTCTTTCATAATGAAAATTAGGAAAAATTTCAAAACCCCTTCTATCTTACAAAAGATATTTAGTCTAAATTTTCAGACTATTAAAACGTTGGGTTTTCATTTTTTCTTTTTTTTTTTTTTCTTTTTTATCACACAGACGCTGAGAAGGAAAGAACGAGACTACGAGCATGAAATGGAGAGGTTGGCAAGGGAGAAAATTGCAGCGCAGCAAAGACTGGTCGGTCTTAAAAAGGAATTGGCTGCAACCTGGGATCACATTGACTTTAATACTATGCTTCCAGAATCAAGTGCTAGCTTAGATGTTACAGCGACTAAAAATGGTAAAAAATTATCTATAAAATTAATTTCATTAATGAAAAATGAATTAAAAAACATGCGTCACATACCAAGGACAGATTTATAAACTATTTGTGTATTTCTGCAACAAAGTTGGCGCTATAATAAATGTATATTTGCAGAGCAATTTGTTTTTATTTGAACAACTTGCTTTGAAAATATTCAACAAACTATGTCTGATTTATGTTTTTATAAAAGGATTTTGAAATGGAATTTGATTCGATAAAGACGTGAATTAATTAATTTTTTTCTTTATTTCTAAAGTTTCAGAAAGTATGGACGTTGATGTAACTAGTCTACCGAGAGGCGGTACCAGGTATAGCAGCACAAGTAGTTTGAGCAGCGCGGCGACGGCCAGTTCTCCACAAAATTTTCAAACTACTCATTCTAATGCTACAGTTCATAATCAGGTAGCTACTGCTGCCGTTGTCTCACAGACTCAGGGTCTTAATCTTGCTCAGAGTTCCAGAGATAGTCCACCAGCTAGTTCTAGCCCTGGAGCTTCTACGCCTAGCATTCCCACTCCAGCTCAGGTGATTATAATCAATATAAATCTCCTTTACGGATCAGAATAGATTCAAAATATGAATATTCTAAAAAAGAATTTTTGAAACGCACTATATACCAAGGACAAGTTGCACAGTTACAACTCTGTAATAAATTGGTGCAATAAAAATGCCCAGATTTGCAGAGCATTTGAGAAGATATTTAAATCATCTGCTTTGAAAATCTGCTACAATTCAAACAATCAAAAAAAAAAAAGAAGAATTTAGATTTTTGAAAATTCTCAGTCTGATATTACATGACTATAGTTTTTACAATTTTTCATTATTTTTTTTGCTTATTATTTTCAGGAGAAAGTGAATTCTCCACCAACTATAGTACAGCAGTCGCATCAACTCCACTTACCGATAAGTGCTCAAATGTTGAACACAAGTCAAGGCTTGGCAACTATCGTTAGTCCAACAATTCAGCATCTTGGTCCTGGTCTTAGAGTTATCCCTGGTGATACAAGACAGCTTTTAGTTACCCATACGACTGGCGGTAACAATGAAACAAGACCTTTAACTTTGGCTGTGCAAAATTCATCGGATCAAACGCGACCGTTGATTGCTGTTCAATCTAATAACGGAAGCGAACCAAGGCCTGTTGCTTTAGTTGTTCATTCGTCAACCGCTACTGACAACAGAGTTACGTTTGTCCATTCCCATCTATCTAACAGCGACAGGCCTTTAGCACTTGCTGTTCATTCTACTGCTAACGAAGTAAGGCCTGTGACTTTTGTTCATTCTGGAAGCGAGGGAAGACCCCTCGTTCTTGCCACTCATTCACCCGCGCTTAACACCGCAAGTAAGTCATTTTTTAAATATTTTATTTCCTTTATAGAACAGAATAGATTTTATCATTCATAAGACTTGGTGGTAAATCTGATTTTTTTTTTTTTTTTTTTTTTTTGTCAAGATTTAATCTATGTTTCAGTTTTTTTTCTGGTAGAAAAAGAAAAAGAAAAGAAAAAGAGAGAAAAAAAAAAAAAAAAAACCAATCTGTTCAATTCAAAGCAATCTATAGTTGACAAAGAATGTTTCTCAATTCTACAGGACGTCCAACGTGACCCTAAGTTAATAACGTTATTTGAACGTTATTTTCTCTTATAGGTGGTCAAGCGAGAATAAGAACAGGAGATCCGCAGACTACACAAGCTATTCACAAAATGGTTGGAGGTGTTACACTCGTAGGTGGTAACGGATCAGAACTTACAAGACTACCGGGTGGGGCGGAGCTCAATATTCTACCTGCTAATGGTGTCTTTAGGTCAACAAAGGCTCACCCCCTCACCATACAAGGAGGTGAATACATATATATTTTTTCTTTTTTTTTTTTTACTACCAAACACCGAAAAAAATCTTCACTTTTTCTCTATCCGCGAATGAGATGGAATGAAAAATCTACAACATTTTTTATATACTATTGTTATAATATTTCAGGATTGACGTTGAGCCACGCCGGTGTGTCGCTTCAAACAACAACATCAAAACCTGGAACAACGGTAATGCAGAGTACTCCGTCCACTGAGGGTATAGCTCACATGGTTACTCCTTTGGGTAACCAGCATACCCCCCTTTCGGGTTTGACGCCTTTGGTGACTCCGGTGACTGTGGTTTCGCAGGGTAATCAAGTAACGGCTCATATTCTTGCACCTTCTAATCTTGCTGGTAAAATGATTACAACACCGATACTTAAATCGGTTGGTCAGATGCCGCTGGTTAATGCGCAATATCTGAATACAGCAACGCTTGTTAAACCTGTTGTCGTAGTAAGTTCTCCGTCTACTACAGCGTCAAATACTTCTTCTAATTCGCTACCTCCATCAACAACACGTTCCAACGTCTGACAGAATAAATTTTCTTACAAGGTCACGTGAGACATGGCTAATACGATAATCTGCGCTTTATTTAACGGGATTATAAACGGATATACCGAAAAACTTACGGGGTTTAGGAACACGGTGAGGTTTTCGCATTGAGATCTTATTCTCAAATGATGATTGGTCCTTGCACGAAATCTCTACATTCTCAAGGACAGTATTTATTTAAAATTCTGTACATCTAGCAATTAAGAGGTAACATGAAAGAAGAAAAAAGTTTAATAAACAAATGGAAATTATGACGAAATGCCGCAAACAATAAACGGCATAATGGACACTACTGATAGACTTACTATTCTGGAAGAAAGGCATTGAGATATTGTTCTCTCAGAATGGTCCTTGCATGAAACTTCTACATTCTCAAGGGCGGTATTTATTTTGAATTTATTATTGTCATTTTTTTTTTTTTGTTTTTTTTTTTTTTTTTCCCCCTTTTTGTCGTTTTTTCTTATTCGTTAACTTTTTTTTCAATTCAAGGCAGCAGCCAAGCGTGATG